>OY728146.1:218122435-218144864 GCA_963277665.1 Viscum album
AATTGTTTTCAAACAGGATCAGAACTCGGCTGCTTCTTCCTCTCGCAGGAGAGTGCCCTGGTCGTGGCATATTAGCATGGAATTCCGACACGACGATAGATGTTTCATTTGATGAGGTATTTCATCCCGTGGGACCGAATGCCCCGGCATTTATTCGTCAGCTGGGTCATATCATACGTTGACCCACATCGATTTCCATTGACCACGCGTGATTGAGCTTCTATCCCTCAGGACACATTAGATCGTCTATGGAGGGAGGTTCAGGTAAGAAAATAATTTTACTTTATTTTCTATTTATAAATAATACTAATATGTTTTGATTATTTTCATTATAGCAAAATTTGAAAGTATGCCTGAAGAGTTTCGGCCCGTGTGTATGAGCAAATGCCGTAAGCTGTGGAAAGATTATAAAGGCAAAGTGAAGAGGGACCACTGGGTACCAAATGTGGGTGCCCCTGACATTTTGGAAAAAGTCCCGAGAGGTGTCCTCCCGGCTCAGTGGCGTGACTTGGTTGCATATTGGTCTACTGAGGGTGTTGCGGTTTGTATATTAATTATTTTGCTGTATATATATTTTCAAGAATATGTGATTTGTTTGAAATTTGAATGAATTGAATGTAGGAGGTGTCAACACGCCATTCGGAGAATCGAGCGTTGCAGGGACCAGCTCACAGGCTCGGGACTCGTCACGTGTCTCAAATCCGACATGAGGTATATATTATTCACTTTTTAATTAATTAATTAATATGGTTTTGTGTTTATATTCTTTTAATATACAGTTGCGAGGGCAAGGTGCAGCAACTGATAAAATGTCGGTGTGGATAAGGACTCGTGATCGCAATGATCCAGAGGTTGCAGCATTGATAGTAAGTGTCTGTACTTACCAATAATTACATAAATCTTTATATTAACATATATATATTTATATATATTTAAATATTTCACAGGATCAATTTGAAGCTGAGTTAGAACATCTGCCAGAGGACCAGCGACAGCTTCCCATGCGACGGGATGAGATCTTTCATCGCATTATTGGTCGGGACGGGCATGGCTATAGTTTGACCTATGGAGCAGGGATTCCTCGTTCTGTAGTGTCACGCGCTGCGGTTGTCGGTCCTGCTGTTGCTCATATGACACAGCAGATGTCAGATTTTGAGGCACGGCTGCGCGCTTCTGAGGAGACAAATGCGCAATTGACAGCTGAGGTAAGAGCACTGCGGGAATATGTGCGTCGAGCTGATGGTACAGGCACGGCTGCGCGCTTCCGAGGAGACAAATGCGCAATCGACGCAGGGGATCATACGACGCAGGTATGCCACGAAACCGTACGACAACATCCGGGGCGTCAATTGTGAAATGGTCGGCCAGACGGCACCTCATTCGGAGGTGCCGTGCGACCGCGGCGGCCGGAAACGCGTTTCCGGCGCCGTTAAACACCAAAACGGCGTGCGGCGGTCCGATTCGGAGCAAACGTGCTCCGAACGACCTGAAACCGCACGGGGACGACAGGAATATTATTCTTGAGATGCAGGAAGGAGGCCGCACGTCCCATCGGACGTGCGGTGCGCGCGGCACGCCCGATTGTGTCGTTTTCAGCAGCGCGGCGCGCGCTGAAATGGCGCGTTGTGGGGTCAAAACCACCCGAACGACCTCCGAATGCCACGAAACCGTACGACAACATCCGGGGCGTCAATTGTGAAATGGTCGGCCAGACGGCACCTCATTCGGAGGTGCCGTGCGACCGCGGCGGCCGGAAACGCGTTTCCCGGCGCCGTTTAAACACCAAAACGGCGTGCGGCGGTCCGATTCGGAGCAAACGTGCTCCGAACGACCTGAAAACCGCACGGGGACGACAGGAATATTATTCCTGAGATGCAGGAGGAGGCCGCACGTCCATCGGACGTGCGGTGCGCGCGGCACGCCCGATTGTGTCGTTTTCAGCAGCGCGGCGCGCGCTGAAATGGCGCGTTGGGGGGTCAAAACCACCCGAACGACCTCCGAATGCCACGAAACCGTACGACAACATCCGGGGCGTCAATTGTGAAATGGTCGGCCAAACGGCACCTCATTCGGAGGTGCCGTGCGACCGCGGCGGCCGGAAACGCGTTTCCGGCGCCGTTAAACACCAAAACGGCGTGCGGCGGTCCGATTCGGAGCAAACGTGCTCCGAACGACCTGAAACCGCACGGGGACGACAGGAATATTATTCCTGAGATGCAGGAGGAGGCCGCACGTCCATCGGACGTGCGGTGCGCGCGGCACGCCCGATTGTGTCGTTTTCAGCAGCGCGGCGCGCGCTGAAATGGCGCGTTGGGGGGGTCAAAACCACCGGAACGACCTCCGAATGCCACGAAACCGTACGACAACATCCGGGGCGTCAATTGTGAAATGGTCGGCCAGACGGCACCTCATTCGGAGGTGTCGTGCGACCGCGGCGGCCGGAAACGCGTTTCCGGCGCCGTTAAACACCAAAACGGCGTGCGGCGGTCCGATTCGGAGCAAACGTGCTCCGAACGACCTGAAACCGCACGGGGACGAGAGGAATATTATTCCTGAGATGCAGGAGGAGGCCGCACGTCCATCGGACGTGCGGTGCGCGCGGCACGCCCGATTGTGTCGTTTTCAGCAGCGCGGCGCGCGCTGAAATGGCGCGTTGGGGGGTCAAAACCACCCGAACGACCTCCGAATGCCACGAAACCGTACGACAACATCCGGGGCGTCAATTGTGAAATGGTCGGGCCAGACGGCACCTCATTCGGAGGTGCCGTGCGACCGGCGGCGGCCGGAAACGCGTTTCCGGCGCCGTTAAACACCAAAACGGCGTGCTGGCGGTCCGATTCGGAGCAAACGTGCTCCGAACGACCTGAAACCGCACGGGGACGACAGGAATATTATTCCTGGAGATGCAGGAGGAGGCCGCACGTCCATCGGGACGTGCGGTTGCGCGCGCGGCACGCCCGATTGTGTCGTTTTCAGCAGCGCGGCGCGCGCTGAAATGGCGCGTTGGGGGGTCAAAACCACCCGAACGACCTCCGAATGCCACGAAACCGTACGACAACATCCGGGGCGTCAATTGTGAAATGGTCGGCCAGACGGCACCTCATTCGGAGGTGCCGTGCGACCGCGGCGGCCGAAAACGCGTTTCCGGCGCCGTTAAACACCAAAACGGCGTGCGGCGGTCCGATTCGGAGCAAACGTGCTCCGAACGACCTGAAACCGCACGGGAAGACAGGAATATTATTCCTGAGATGCAGGAGGAGGCCGCACGTCCATCGGACGTGCGTGCGCGCGGCACGCCCGATTGTGTCGTTTTCAGCAGCGCGGCGCGCGCTGAAATGGCGCGTTGGGGGGTCAAAACCCCCCGAACGACCTCCGAATGCCACGAAACCGTACGACAACATCCGGGGGCGTCAATTGTGAAATGGTCGGCCAGACGACACCTCATTCGGAGGTGCCGTGCGACCGCGGCGGCCGGAAACGCGTTTCCGGCGCCGTTAAACACCAAAACGGCGTAGCGGCGGTCCGATTTGGAGCAAACGTGCTCCGAACGACCTGAAACCGCACGGAGACGACAGGAATATTATTCCTGAGATGCAGGAGGAGGCCGCACGTCCCATCGGACGTGCGGTGCGCGCGGCACGCCCGATTGTGTCGTTTTTCAGCAGCGCGGCGCGCGCTGAAATGGCGCGTTGGGGGGTCAAAACCACCGGAACGACCTCCGAATGCCACGAAAACCGTACGACAACATCCGGGGCGTCAATTGTGAAATGGTCGGCCAGACGGCACCTCATTCGGAGTGTCGTGCGACCGCGGCGGCCGAAAATGCGTTTCTGGCGCCGTTAAACACCAAAACGGCGTGCGGCGGTCCGATTCGGAGCAAACGTGCTCCGAACGACCTGAAATGAGATTATTTCTTGAATCGAAGGTTTTTAAATTATTATAGCACAATGATTTGATATTATATATATATTAAATATATATTAAATATATATTAAAACATTTAAAATATATTATATATATATATATATTTAAATATTGTATTTAATAGTATATATATATATATATTTATAGCACAATGATTTGTATTTAAATATTGTATTTAATAGTATATATATATTATAGCACAATGATTTGTATTTAAAATATTGTATTTAATATATATATATATTATAGCACATGATTTGATATTATATATATATTAAATTATATTAAAACATTTAAAATATATTATATATATATATATATATATTTATATTCAATTCAATAAAAAAAATTTAAAATTTTTTTTTTTAGAATAGCGACCGCCATTGGCGGTCGCCTAAGAGGCCTCTAGCGACGAGGCAACAGCGACCGCCATTGGCGGTCGCTGCGCGGCCCGCTAAAGCCCTTTAGCGACCGCCAATGGCGGTCCGCTAATGGCCTTATATATAGTAGTGTCTTCCGACGAATATCAAGGGCGACCTGGGGCAAGTCATGAACCCGCATTTTATAGCCTGGCCGGACTGAGAACTTTTCGGATGCTTCCCCAGTCCAACAAATCTGATCTTTCCTCATACCTAGTGTGAGAGGAATGCTTAGAATAAGAGTGCGATCAACATCATTAAACCAGCTAGATATTTTCCCCCTGTCCCAGTCATCGAGCGATTCATTGATCAGGTCTCGCACCTTAGCATTTTCAAAACTTGGAGCAGCAATCGAGAATACTTTAAGGTTGATGTCATTTGTCAGTCACAGATCATTCCAAACACTCACATCATTACCATCAGCATTTCTCCACAAACAGCCTAAATCAAGCAGAGGTTTTTGTGCCCTAAATGTTTCTCCACAAAAAACTCAGTTTGAGCTCCAGCTGGGCATGCAAAAAATCAAAGCGAGGAAAATTTTTGGCCTGCAACACTTTTGTGAACATGGTGTTTGGGTTTGTGAGAATGTGTCATCCTTGTTTACCAAGAATGCCTCATTAAACCATTTGAGATTCCTAAACCCGAGGCCACCATGAAATTTTGAAACACATAGTTTTTTCCAGGACATCCAATGGGTGTTATGTTTACCCTCATGTGAGCCCCACCAGAAGTTGACCAACCGGGAATGGATCTGATTGACAAGAGTTTCTGGAAACTTAAAAAGGGGCGTAGCATAAGAGGGGATTGCTTGAGCCACAAACTTAACGAGAACTTCCTTTCCAACTTATCTGAGCTATGGACCGTGTGTGTCTATTTAAATGTAGTTATACCTCCAACACTTAATATATATATATATATATTACTCGATTAATAATCGAGTAGTGTTTTAATATTGATGATAGGATACTCAAACTTGTTTGTTATTATTTTGTATTATTTATTTTATTTTATTTCAAAACAGAAGTGTCTATGTCGCTCGTTGGTTAGGGTTAACAAGTTTTCTTTTATTTTAATAATAGTGGGATGGGATGATAGCCGGCGTTCGGGGACCAGCGAGGAGGTGGTAGACCAAAGCGGGGGTGTGGTGCTCTCAAGCAATTCGGTAGTGGTTGATCGCACAAAGGCTTATAAAGCCCCGGACGTGCCAGGCTTTATAAGTCTTCACATGCCTGACCAATGTCAAACGGTGCTCCGTCTACTCTCCGTGATCTGTATACCAGCTCTCACACCCTACCTGTTTGACTCCAACCACCATATCCACACAACACACGATATAATTTTTAAAATAATTAAATGAACCAGAATTAATAAAGATATTTTTCATATTAGAAAAAAGTGAAATAAGAAATCAATTAAATGAGTTCAGGTATTTAAATGTGTGGAATTTGGTTAGTCAAATTAGGGTTAGGATAATAAATAATAAGGTTTAAGCTGGTTCGGGTTCAAGTAGCCCTGAATGGGTAGGTACCTGCTCTATCACCATCCTTATATGGAAGTACTAGAAAAATAAATTCAAATTATTTTTAAGAAGTAGGTTGCTTTTTTTTTAATCTAGTCTGGTAAAAAAATGTGGGTCACCGCACAACGTCTGTGCGCAATAGACCCGTTAAGCACCCCTAGATAGCAATAGCATGATTAGTGTTAATCACAGATAATCCACCCAACTAAATAGAGTGGAGTCTGGTCGGTGCAATCGGTTTTCATATCTTCTGATCCCCACAACGAGTATCTCTATATAGCTCTTATCTTTACAAATATCTCTCTATTCGATCAAAGGCCCCCATCGCCTCAACTTCATCATTCAGTACACTATGTGCGCTTATGAAACTCTTGTGATTATACTTTTGCATTCTATGTAAGTTAATCTTACACATCCCTTTGCTGCAAAATTGCCTGAAGAAATCATTCAAAAAGACTCTTAAGTATTTAAGGGTTACACAAGTCCTCTACACATCGCACTCCGCCTTCAATTTGAGTCGAGAGCTAACTTATTATTGCATCTTTTTGACCATCATCATCTGATCTGTATAAATTTTGATCTTCCAGACTTCACAGGTGTCGCTCAACCATTACCATCAAACATCTAGAAAAATTAGTCTTTTAAAAATTGTTCTTATGTCTGGCTAAGTTCCGTAGCCGAAAAATGGTTTTCACGCACGACTGACACCTAACAATCTCCCACTTGAGAATCATTTTTTAGGCTTCAATATTGAGTCCTCTATCAATATCAACAAACCCCTTCAAATTCCCAATATTCCTCTACAGTTTCATAGTTTCCCCACCATGCTTCCAGTTATCCTAGCCTGATTAAGGCGCACCACAACCTCACCACATCCCATACAACCTGTGTCAGTGTATCCATTGGATTCCAATTCCCTTCAATATTTCATTGATTCAACCCTCTGTCCTCTAACAACTTGTGTAGGATCCGAACGTAGTGGAAGCACGATGTTGGGAGGGCCCAACTTTGCTTTTTCCGTAATCAATGACCAATCTGGTATCAATACGACGATGAACGCTAGTATCCACGGATTAAAATCTAAGATTTAGACAATAAGAAGAAAAGGACTAGATCCAAGAAAGAAGATCTTGCACATCATGTTTATAATTAATTTATTAATTTCCAAAGAAATTAAATACCTGGGTCTTTGTTACTTTCTTCGCTGATGATTTTTGATCGTCCGGAATGACCCTTATGGATTGTCTTTGTTGCGCTCGCAAAGATCCAAAGTAGAATCCCTCTAGCAGTGATCCACACGTGCTCCAATGGTCTCCGAACAACGCCACTCGTTCTCCAAGTTCTCGCGCGTCGAAGTGAATATCTTACGTCGATCATTCTTGAATTATCGTTCTTCGACCTTGAAGAACTTCTCTTGTTCTTGAGAGGGAGATATGAGAGGAGTTGAGAGAGAAAATGTTTGGCTCACCAATTCTCAATTCACCGGGGTTTGGCACAATAGACGTGTCTACCTATTAATCGACATGGGGTTTCAGTTACAATATTTAATTGCAAAACAAAAATTAAATGCAATTATAACTATTAGAGAAAAATCATGCGACATAATAACAATAACAACACCATTATTTGTGGTGCGCCAACATGCGCAAAATAAAACCATAAATGAAATCTCGCGACACATAACGATAGCAGTATTATTATTATTTCTTGTGCCAACTAGATAAGCATTATTTACCAACTTGTAAATAATTAATTTATCAATGGACACAGTCTTGGTCCATTTGAACTCCTCTTCCATTTATTGAACACTTGAATAAAATAAATATTTGTTATTTACAAACTAGTAAATAAATAGTTATTAAATGTTCAATAAAATAAATAAATAAATTTTATTCCCAATCCAGTGAATAAATATTTATTTAATTTATGCGATCATTTTAACTTGAATAAAATTATTGCTCAGTCTTGAAAATAATATTTATTCTATTAATTAAATTCAAATAAAATTTAATCAAGACCACTAGAAACACTTAGTGTGTGACCCTCTAGGATTCTTTCTCATTGGTATTAGGTAGACTTGCCTAAAGTCCAAGATTATTGTCTAGCAACGGGTCAAGACACCTAAGAGAAAAAACTTAAAGTCGCAACGACGACATCCACATACGAATACTCACTGTGTAATATAATACCTTTGTAACAATATATCATCAAGAAGGTTTCATGATAGTGTCATAAATCTATATGCTTGACACATTATTATTTGACAATATATCATCAAGGACCTGTAGGCGCTGGTTCACACAGGACTGCTGAGCGCAAGGACCCACACAGGATCGGGCCCACACAGGACCTGTAGCACTGATCCACGTAGGATCGCTGAGTGCTGTAGTCGTCATCGTCGAATCCACACAGGATCTCTGTACTGTCGTCGTCGCAGTCACAGTAGCAGTAGTAGCAGTAGTAGCAGTCACAGTCGCAGCCAGCACTAGGGTTCCCGCACACAGCAAGCTCGTACAGGAGGATCCGCTCCACGAGCCGAGAGGCTGATACATCAACTGTCACAAAGTCCAGAGTTGATGTATCCAAAAGTTCCGTATCGTCAACAAGAACTCAACGCAACAGACGGCGCGTCAATCGGACGCCCGGTCTGAGAGTTATTGGCATTTTCGTCCCCGGGGCCCGGTTGGTTTTTAAGGCAAAACCAATCCGACCATACTCCACCTACGTCCAAACCTCGGGCGGAGTATGCCAAAAGATCTGACTCACTAAGAGGAACACAACAAAGCTGACGGCACGTCAATCGGACGTCCGTAGCTCAAGATATGAGCGTTTCCGCTCCGAAGGCCCGGTTGGTTTCGTGAACGAACCAACCCGGCTGAACTCAAAGTATTCCGAAACTTTGAGTGCGATATACCGAAACGACCGTCTCGATCCAAGGATCGCGTTGCCACAGACGGTTCATCGATCGGAGGTCCGTGGCTCAAGTTATGGCCAAAAGACCGAAACCGTCTCGAAACGGGGGGTCCGGGTCCGGGCCGACCCGGCCCGACCCCCCCTGGGTCGGTCCGAACCGGGTCGACCCGGCCCGGCCGGCGGCGCGGCGGCCTGGCGGCGCGGCGGCCTGGCGCCGCACGGATGCAGCGCGCGGGGGGCATGGCCCCCGCTTGTTTCAAAAAAAACGGCGCGGCTTATAGCCGCGCCTTGGAGAACCGGCCCCCCCCTCGTGGGGGGCTTGCTTGAGGAAACCGGGGGGCCGCCTGCCCCCCTCAAAGAAACCCCCCCCCCCTTCATAAATGGGGGGGGGTTTAGAGAGTTGACCGGGGGAATTATTCCCCCGGTCTTTGACCTTCCGGCCGGCCACCTGGCCGGCCGGTTTTTCCCCAACGGGACCGGCAAGTCGGTCCCCTTCCGGTTTCCGACGCCGGCGGCCCGGCGTGCCGCCGGTCTTCCCGTCTCGCCGCGGCCCGGAATCGGCCGCGGTGTTCGTCGTCCGGCGCGGTGCGACAGCACCGCGCCCCTCCGCCGCGCCTTTGATTCCCTTCGACGCGGCGCGACGGTGTCGCGTTCTTGATGATCCTTCCACGGTGCGGCGCGACGGCGCCGCGCAATATAAGTGTGCAAATATCCGCGTGGTGCGACGGCACCACGCCATCTTGTTTCAACCGCAGGATAAAATTATCAAGAACAAAGGAGGGGGTTCGGCCGTGTTCATGCGGTACGGCCCCCCTCACGTTAAACAATAACACATATTTAAATATCCAATATCCTCAAGTTAGTCATGCTAGAACCACGAACAAGATTAAATAAATAAATAAATAATCAACAACAACCCCTACCTTAGGTTCAAGTTCGAAGATTGTCAACGACCCGCGGAAGACAACGTCGCGGAGGTCGGGCGTCGTGGTAGTCGTTCGTCAAATCTGATGACGAAGAGGTACGTCCGAAGAGGTACGTCATTGGCGAATCTTCGTATGCCGACGAAGGAAGTCCGAGGAGGAAGCGGCGTTCCCTTTCGTTGACACGGAAGACGAAGAAGAGAGGAGCGACGTTCTTCGTCAAGGCTTGAGCGTTCTTCGTCAAAGCTTGAGCGTTCTTCGTCAAAGTTTGAAGAAGAAGGAAAAGCTCTCAAAAGCTCTCAAGATGACTAAACAAATCTAACCAAATAAAATAAGATAGAGGCTTATTTTATTCACAAACTTAACAAATTGAATTTCAAAGGTTTGAAATTCAAATAAGATAACTCCAAAATTAAATAACAATTTGTCATGTCATTTAAAGAGGGGTTAAGGGAGTTTGAGAGAAGATGGAAGGTTTAGGTTCGTGTGGGTCCCACCACACTTAATCCTCTCAAGGGAGGTTAAGTGGGTGTGGTTCCCACCCCTAACTTCCTTTGAGAGAAGTTAACCAACAAAAGTAAAATAAAAATTGTTCCACATTTTTATTCAACTTTTTTATAATTCTCCCAAAAACTAACTTTCGTCCCGCAATAAACGCAACTTCGGAAAAGGTCTCCTTAAGCGAATATCAGCGTTGCGAGTTCATCGGTGCCCTCAGATTTCAATTCCGAGCACCGGATCAAAAGTTAGGAATTCCTGCTCGTTCATTCACTGAACGTACCCGAGCCAAACTTCGAAAATTGATTCCGGGCACACCGGGCCTCGGAATCAGGTGCCGTCAGAAACCGCGCTCTTGTAAAATTCCAAAGAAAATTAAGAAAAAATTTCCCTTGAATTTTACGGGTCTTTACATGTGAGTCGTGACACATATTAATGATAATCTTAAAGTTTAAGGACCATTACACATGCTCGTAGATAGGAATATCTGATGACACCAAAACATGCGAAATTCCTACTGGCGGGTTTGTTATCATAATCTCCCATCTTGGAGATTACCAAGTGTGAACTTCATAAGAAGAAGACTCATCCGCTTACGAGTAGTCGCACCTGACAGTCTGTATACTACGCATGCCATCATAGTATTTCATTCTACCGTAGAACTATATTTAAGAATATTGTCATAGCACTTTAAGGTTCTCATCACAGTGGAGAACTGTTATGACCTTATTAATGCGACAAATACTCTAGGACATTATTACATTATAGCCACGCAGAATAATGAACAATATGTAATAAGATGTTTAATATTTAAATAAATTAAATATTCATGTAATCAAAGTAAAAATAGTTGGTTCTAGGATATCAACTCCAACAAACTCCCACTTGGACTAGAGCCAACTACCCATGAATTTCAGTCCACTAGACCTCACATGATGATCATGTTTTTACTGAGTCAAGTCTTTAGTCAAGGGATCTTCCACATTGTCTTTCATGAAAATACTACTCACTACAACTTCATCTCTCTGAGAAAAATCCCTCAAGATATGATACTTTCGTAGTATGTGCTTCACCTGCTGATGTGAACTTGGCTCTTTTACGAGAGCCACCGCTACAGTATTATCGCAATAGAGTGTGATGGGATATTTAATATTAGGAACCACGTCCAACTCTTGGACAAAGCTCTATATCTAAACTGCTTCTTTAGCTATCTCAGAAGCTGTGATATACTCAAACTCTGCTGTAGAATATGTGACCACACCTTGCTTTGAGCTCTTCTAGCTCACAACACCTCCATTCAAAGTGAAGATGTATCCCATTTGTGACTTCATGTCATCTTGATTAGTCTGGAAACTAGTATCTGCATATCCTCTGATGACTAGTTCCTCATCTCCTCTATAAACCAGGAACATATTCTTAGTACGCCTCAAATACTTAAGGATAGTCATGACTTCCATCCAATGGCGGTCACCTAGATCATCTTGATATCTTCCTACCACACTCAATGCATAATAGACATTTAACTTAGTACATAACATAATATACACGAATAACCCAATCACCGATGCGTATGGAATCCTTTCCATTATCTTTATTTCCTCATGCGTTCGAGGACGCGTTTTCTTGGAAAGATGAATGCCATGTGACACTGGCAACAATCCCCTCTTGGATTGTTCCATACCGAATCTCTTCATCATCTTGTCAATGTATGTAATTTAATTTAATCCCAACAATCTCTTGGATCTATCACGATGGATTTTGATCCCAAGAATATATGCTTCCTCATCTAAGTCCTTCATAGAGAATCATTTATTCAACCATGCCTTAATAGACTGTAAGACTGGTATTTCATTTATAATAAGTAATATGTCATCAACATATACTATTAGGAAAACGACTGCACTCCCAATAAACCATTTGTAGACACAAGTCTCACATTCGTTCTTTATAAAACCAAATTCTATCATGGTTTCATCAAAACGAATATTCCATGACCTAGATGCTTGCTTTCACTACTAGAAATTCAGGCTATAGCCACAGACCTATAGCCACGGTTCTATCGGTCCGTGGCTATAGCTTGTTTATAGCCACGGTTTAATAAAATGACAGTGGCTATTTGTTGAAAACTCGATCCTCAAACCCTCCTGCCCTCACGATTCCTCCTCCCCACGATCTCCTCCTCATCGCACCCTCCTCCTCGAAGCCTCCTCGCCGTGCCCTCCTCATAACTGTGACCCTCCTTCCTGACGCCTCCTCGTCGCTCCCTCCTCATCATCGCGACCCTCCTCCCCGATGCCTCCTCGTCGCGACCCTCCTCCTCGACGTCGCTCTTCCGATGCCTCCTCGCCACGACCCTCCTCCCCGACGCCTCTCTTCCAATGCTGAGGTCGACACCCCCATCGCCCTCCACGACACCTTTTCACCAACAACCCTCAAAACCATCGACCCCTCCTCGTGGTGACCCTCCTCACCCTGAACCTCCTCCAGGGAAGCTGCTTCGAGCTGTCTCCCCTCCTCCTCCATTCCCGAAGGTTCTCCCCCACAACCGTCAACACCAGAGGTAATACCCTGTATTTGTAGCATCACTTAATCCAATTATTCTTTTAGATGTTTCAATTTCACAAAATTTGATAATTATATTTACCTTATGAAGTTCTAACATAGGGTTCATAAACCCTACAATATTCTATAACACCTTACAATGTACTCTATGAACTTCACATATACCTCATGATCTTCTTGAACCTCATGGTATATCTATACCATATAATGATCTATATATACCCCATAGAGGTACATCATGAAGTCCGAGCTTCTCATTGCTTTATATGAATTTTATGTACCTTATATAATCAAATAATATCTTTTGAAATGGTTGTTTCTTATGAAGTCTATTATCAAATGTTATATTAGTATCATACACAGGATTACATCTTATGAGAATGGAATACCATATTTATATCGATGTCTTACACAATCACAGTATCTTATGTAGAGTGTATCATATTATCACCCTATTATTCCTAGAGTCCACTTCTTATGATGATATTATCCTAAAATAATTTCCACCATCCTTTGTTATTATATACATTTTTATCCATGAAATTTATATGATCTTTAAAAACACCCACATGCATCATGACATTTCAACTTGAGCTTACCTCTAGCTTTGATGGTAGTACACAACCTGAGAATTACTAGAATAGAGTGCAAACTATCAAGAAAGGAATATGACAATGTACATGACGTCATATTTTCCCAATAATTTCTTGGATTTTAAATCTAAATAATACAACACATTTCATGACCCCATATTAGAAATTTATTTGGTTTAAACTTTTATACCATAGAAGTTGCGAGGTAGCTGGTCATTTAGATCCCTTAGGGTGGCCAATCTATCATGCAACCCAACATGGTAGATCTTCCTCTAAGAACCAACCCACACTCTCTATGCCTGTGCTAAACTAAAAAAGAACTATTCATCCACCATTCTAATATTGATTATATTATCTTTAAAATTGTTCAAATATATTTATGATATGTATTGGCTTGTCAGGTTCTAAGACATCCTTTAGTAGGTCTTATTGTTTTCTAACTCCTCTATGATTTTTCAAAATAGATAATATAGTTATATCCTCAATACCTAATTACTTAGGAACCAAACTCCCAACCATATAACCACTATCATTATTCTATTATAACTTTAAAAAACACAAATGATTCTTTCATACTTCTTATAAACCAAAAGGATAGAAAATTCAAATACCTTCAAATTTCTTTTTCTAATATGAATGGATATAAAAAAACGCCAAATGAAAATACTCACAACCTTTCTCATAAGATGTGAAAATGTATTCAATCTAAGATAATTATATAATAACAATTGTAATAATTATTATCTTGGAATATTTCAACCCTAGTTTCTACACTCATGTTAATAAGAAATATAAAAACATTAAAGTATAAAATTATCTAAATTTACACATTGAAAAATATCCTAGAATCTTGTTCAAAATTTCAATTTATTTTCCCTGATTAAGAATAATTTACCTCCATTAATGTTAGGTTTGGAATTTTGTAACTAAGGACGAGAGAATAATAAATCAAACCATATCAATTATATATCTTCCATTAAATTTATGGAATATCTTGATTTATATGATATTGATAATTTTTGGAATATTCTCAAAGTATTCTCTTATAGTCCCCCCTTTAAGAAGATACTCCATATTGTTATCATTAAGGTGCATATCTTTTATATATTGATTTTAAAATGTCTTAAGTATATAATTCACTAAAATGGATCTTTAAAACTACTATACATATTGGAAAGTTTGCTTCACTCCACTTATGTTGTCTAGTTTTGAAAACATATATTATATAGTTTCCCCCCAATAACCAGCTTCATCTTAAAAATCCCCACATGGTTAACACAAAAATACAACATAGATGATAAGAAATATAGTTAATCTTCTTGTTCATAAATGTGAACATAAATGATGAGAATATTTTCTCAACCAAGTTTCTATATTATTTATATTAACACGTATATTTTTAAGTACTCTATTTTTCCACATCATGAAGAAGGAGAGAAGGATCCAAAAACATATCTCTAGAATTAAGGTGAATGAAAAGACTTTTAATGTTGAGGGGAGAATATCTAATGCTTTAATAGGTCAATTTGAATCTTTTTTTAACACTAAAAATCTCAGTGAAGACAATTCCTTGAATGATGTGATCACCTAGATTATTAATGACATGTATAAGGTGTTATTTTACTATTTAATAACATTTATTTTTGTGTTTTCCATGCAGGAAAACAACTGGATAGCACCTCACACGCCTGTTGAAGATCAAATCATACTGTTGTTGGAAACATAAACAAACATCCAAGTTTGTGTTTCTACATTTTTTTTGATGTTTTCCACCTTCCACTTTAAAGTGTTTGCGAGACATTGCCCATTTAATTTGCAGGTTTTTCTAGAAGACATTCTATGTGCAGGATTCAGGTTAATGATATCCAATATGTGATTTAGTTATCTTTGTAATGGATATTTCTGAGACTATTGAGGTAAATATCTCTTTGGTTTGTGAACTCCACTACTGTTTAAACTGTTACTATCTTATTTATTTTCTTAGTGCATGTGAATACAATAGGATGATCTGGAAATGTGTTTGATTTTATAATTCAGTTACGACCTAATGAGTTTTGGCTCTCTTTCTCCATAGTTTATGGGATTGTATTTTGGATTGAAATATTGCTCAAGTTTATATCCATATAGCTTATACTTGATAATTTTTATAGTATAAGGTACTGAATCCCGCACCAATGTTTCATACAGTTCATGCTCATAGGATAATCATTTTTCAATGTTTTTTTAAACATAGCATAGATCTAGAATTTCCTTAATTACCTTACACTGTCAATTGTATTTTTTTATTCTTACTTATATGACCTAAATCAGTATGTATGTGCCTCTTCTATTTTTCTTTGGGTGAGAAGCGTTGGTGTTGGACTGCTACATTAATTAAACTGCTACATTTAATTAATGCACATGTATTTATGACCCTGTAGGATTGCTACCAATTATTATTTATATGGCTTAAAAGTTGAATTGAATGGTGATGTTGATTATCACGCTACAACAACAGTCTATGTTGAAGGTTCTTGGCATGAGTGAATGTCTACAATTAGTCAGAACAAATCTGGCAGACCTTCTGATTCCCCATTACATGTCTCTATTTAGGCGAGCTTTAAAACCAACACAACACTATTGAGCTGCTTCGAAGGCTCAGTTCAGGTTTTCATGCATGCTGAATGTTCAGTTTCATTTGTATATTTATTATCATGAATTGAAAATTACAATGAATTATGTTTTCTTCATTTTGACTAATATAAATAGGAAATTTAATGATCAATACTCATCTATGACTTTTAATTATGACAATAATTACCTTTAGGCTTTCATATTTTAGTATTACAGGGATTAATAGTATTTATATGCCATGGTTTACACTTAAGTCTGGACTCATCCATTCATAAAGGAAACTATTTAATATTTTCCAATTATTTATAATGATACAATATTCTTTTCATGCTTCATTCATTCATATTTTTTCCTTATTATGAACTATCTATTTTTCTGTTGAATGTATTCTAATAAAGAAATAAACATGGTCGTTATCTTTGTTAACCAACTGAAGAAACTATCTGTCGGAATTCGATATGTTTTGACTTTTCAATTTAATATGTTTATTGATCTATTATTTAGAATGAAAAAACACCACTGTCAACTGGTCATTATTCTACATGAAGTGCATCTATATTAACTAAATAATGAGTGGTTTTTTGAAATTTGCAGGTACATTTTTCCCCAGTACATATAAACTGGTTTTCATTGAAACAATATCTATGGATTAGTGTTCTTTAGTCACAATGACTATGAATCACGTAAGGCAACATAATACATTTTTTTTTGTCATTAAATTAAGTTTCTTCATGTTATGTAAATTATTTATTAAGCTTTATGTACAGATTCAACTATTATGGAAGGAGAACATAAGGATGTTCCAGCAGGTGGAAGCAATGAGATGACAGTTGAAGGAAGATTATGTACACATTCAACTCTTTTGGCACATCTTATTACAGCTGATACTGCTCATTGTTCAAAGGCATGACAACTCTTTTTTGCGATCTATAATTTGTACATTCTTAACATTTTTATCATTTTATGACAATTTTTTTAACATTTTCTCACAAAATATGTATTTTTTTTTCAAACATGTTTAACACGTCTGTCATGAAATATGCTGATTATTGTGTTTTTTGACAATCACGTGTATCATGTAATCTGTACATTTTTTGAACCAGTTTTAGTTTATTGAAGACTACAGTTCATAGAAATCCATATAAAAGTTTAAATTGATATTTTATAGTTGAATGATCATATATTTTCAATACTTGTAACAAACAATTATGACATAAAGATTTAACTATTTAAGTATGGTTGCAGGGTACTCTATAGCCTGGTGAAATCAATTATGGTTGAAGCTGGTTAGGGGGGAGGGGAGGGGAGGGGCTGGGCAGGGGGGAGGGAGCACGCAGGGAAGAACTGGGCAGGGGGGAGGGGCTGGTGGGGGATGGGGCTGGGCAGGGGGGATGGGCCTGGGCAGGGGGGAGGGGCTGGTGGGGGGGGGGGGGAAGGGGCTGGGTAGGGGGGAGGGGGATGATAGGGGAAGAACTGGGCAGGGGGGAGGGGGCTGGTGGGGGATGGGGCTGGGCAGGGGGGAGGGGCTGGTGGGGGAAGGGGCTGGGTAAGGGGGGAGGGGATGAGAGGGGAAGAACTGGGCAGGGGGGAGGGGGCTGGTGGGGGATGGGGCTGGGCAGGGGGGGAGGGGATGAGAGGGGAAGAACTGGGTAGGGGGGGAGGGGGCTGGTGGGGGATGGGGCTGGTGGGGGATGGGGCTGGGCAGGGGGGAGGGGCTGGTGGGGGAAGGGGTTGGGCTTCAAAACATCCATGGCATATCCCATGGTGGAGATGTTTAATGTCATTAAGACATGTAAAGCATGCTGTTTTTGAAGGTAATATCATTAATCAAGTTTCTTAATCCTGGCATTATATTACAATTTTTATTTTATAATGTATTGTTTATATTTTTTTCAGGTATTTTTGGATCATTGGTGCACGCCTCATAATTAGTATATTTGATATTTCTATCTCATGTCATCATGATTTGAATGGATGTGTTATTTAGATGGGATTGAATTTAATGTTGCAGGATATTGTGTCCATGCATTAGTTGAACCTATTATTAGTGGGTATGTGTTTATATATCTAATTATCAATACATCCCTCAGAATGAGTGATTACTGTTAGAGTGATTACTGTTACTGCTTACTACCATGCATCATTTTTTTTATTTGGAAGAATTGGGAAGGGGGGGAGGGGGCTGGTGGGGGATGGGGCTGGGCAGGGGGGATGGGGTTGGGAAGGGGGGAGGGGATGGGAGGGGAGGGGCTGGGCAGGGGGGGGAGGGGATGAGAGGAGAAGAACTGGGCAGGGGGGGAGGGGACTGGAGGGGGATGTGGTTGGGTAGGGGGGATGGGGCTGGGCAGAGGGGGGGGGGCTGGTGGGGGGAAGGGGCTGGGCAGGGGGGAGGGGATGAGAGGGGAAGAACTGGGCAGGGGGAGGGGGCTGGTGGGGGATGGGGCTGGGCAGGGGGGATGGGGCTGGGCAAGGGGGAGGGGCTGGTGGGGGAAGGGGTTAGGCAGGGGGGAGGGGATGAGAGGGGAAGAACTGGGCAGGGGGGGAGGGGGCTGGTGGGGGTGGGGCTGGGTAGGGGGGAGGGGCTGGTGGGGGGTGGGGCTGGGTAGGGAGGAGGGGCTAGTGGGGGATGGGGCTGGGCGTCTTCCTCCATTTCAAGGAAAATGAAGTCGGAGAAGATAGACCAACTCTCTTTTTCATACTGGTAATGCATCTAGATTAATCTACCATTAATTTCATGTTCATAATAATTGCCCATTGTATATTTCATATTACACATTCAAAATATTATTTATTTTCAATTTTCTACCCAACTGTTGATTGTGTTTTCATTTCTTTGTGCT
Source organism: Viscum album (assembly GCA_963277665.1). Lineage (NCBI taxonomy): Eukaryota > Viridiplantae > Streptophyta > Magnoliopsida > Santalales > Viscaceae > Viscum > Viscum album. The sequence continues at coordinate 218,141,240 of OY728146.1, forward strand.
ATTATTTATTAATGGTTGTTGTTTTAGAATGAAGCAAAACATGCTTGGTATTTTGCAGTCACCCTCCTGTTGTAAGTGGGTCCATTGCAGGAGACCACTGGATTGCAAATAAAGAGATCTAATGGATGGATGGGTACTTTTGGTTAAGCTGGTTTGTCATTGCCTTCATTTTTACTCATTGTTAGAGTTGTGTATTACATCTTTTTTCTTGGTGTTTTACTGTTCCTACAATTAGAACTAATTTAGTTAGCTTTTATATTTTTCAAGTTATGTTCGAAACGAGGCTAATTGAAATTATGGTAAGATTCAAATGGCTGAATGGTTTGGTTTGTTTAATTATATTGAATTGCATATCTTGAATAATTTTTCTTTAATATACTTGTTTCATTTGTTAAATAAAGTCATGTTTTTATAATAAAACCCCTCCAACGGAGGTGCGTTTTCTGTGAAGATGCTGCCCCACGGATGTCACTGGACCGGGCCAACACGCCGCGGTCACCCCGCGGTCACGCCGCGGTAATGCCGTGATTTGGCCCTACTCCAGCCACATACAACCCACACCAGCCCCCTTCCACCTTCATTTTAGCTCGCTGCCACCAGCATTCCATCCCACAACAACCCCCCCTGCCCTGTGGATGTCGCTGGACTGGACCAACACGTCGCGATCATGCCGCGGTGACGTCGTGATTTGGCCCTACTCTAGCCACATCCATCCCACACCAGCCCCCTTCCACATTCATTTCAGCCCGCTTCCACCAGCATTCCAGCTCACAACAACCCCCCTGACACCTTCAAATCATCCCGCACCATCCTCCCAACACCTGCAACTAGCCCCTTTCCACCAATATTCCAGCCTCCTCCCGCTCCCTTCGCTCCTGGCCGGAAGATGCTGCCCTGCGGATGTCATCAGATTGGGCCAACACGCCGCGGTCACGCCGCGGTCACGCCGCGGTCACACGCCGCAGTAATGCCGTGATTTGGCCCTGCTTCAGCCACATCCCGCCCACACCATACCCCTTCCACCTTCAAAATCAAAGGTCTAATTGTACTCCACCTAGAATATCCATCTAAAGTTCATATTCCTCTAAGATAAGATATAATTTAGATTCTTATGCTTTGAATACACTATAAACCACTCGTTGAAGTGGTAGTGGTGCCAAGTCTTTAGAGTGTGAATCACTGATACTAAGTCAAGATAATTAATGGGGTATTTATTCTCACGAGTCAACAACTAAAGAGATCCATAAGCTAATACCTATCTCCCCTACATCAAAACACAACCCAAACTCATACATGAGGCATCTTAGTAAACATTATATCCCAAACCCGAATAAGGAAAGATCCAAACTAGAGCTAAAGTCAATATCCCTTTAAACTCCTCAAAATATCTCTAGAATTGATCACTCCCAAAAAACTTCACACTTCTATGGGTTAAATCTATCATGGTAGATGTAATCTTGGAGAAGTCCCAAATAAAATTCCTGTAATAACTAGATAATTATAAGAAAATATGGATTTTAAACACATTTCTTGGATACTCCAAAGACATCACCACTTGAATCTTCTCAACATCCACTGATACACCCTTATTAGAAATAAAATTACTTATAAATTTCACCTATTGAATCCAGAATTAAAATTTAGATATATTTCTATATCGGTGATGCTTTTCCAATATTCCGAGGATGATATTTAAATTATCAGCATGATCCTGCTCCAATCTTGAATAAGCAAGGATATGATCCATAAAAACAATCAGGAAGGAATACAAGAATTGATTAAATATTTGATTCTTGAAAATCCATAAACACTATAAGAGTGTTAGTAAGGCCAAATGATATGAACATATAATTATAATGACCATATCTTATTTTTAAAAATGTCTTGGGAATATCTTCCTCTCAGAACCTTAGCTAATGGTATCCCAATCTCAGTTTAATTTTTTAAAACCACTTGGATCACCTGAGATAATAAAAATTTCCATCAATACTATGAAAGGTAAATTTATTCTTAACTATTACCTGGTTGAGTTTCCAATAACCAATAGAAATCTGGAGACTCCCATACACATTATTTTTAAAGAGCATTGGTGATTCCAAGGTGAAACGCTGGGATGAATAAATCCATAATCTTAAAGATCCTCAAAATAAACCTTTAATTATTTTAATTTAGTGGGTTCCATATGGTATGTAGGTAAGAAAATGGTCTATTTCCCTAAGATAAAGTCTATATAAAACCTGAAATTCCCTCTGATTTAGTAACCCTGATAAGTCATATGAAAAAACTTCAAGAAACTCACTCAGCACCACAGGAAGAGGACCACTAAGACATGGATGAAAGACATCTAGAAACATATTCAAAAAATAGTGTTATATCATCCTAGAAATTGGGGAAACGGTGTATTGATCTCTTAGATTTGGGATCTCACTCAACCTGAAATATATGAGTGACTCTATTGGAAGAAAGAAACTGGACACGATGATGATTGTAATCGATTCTAGATTTATAACTAATCATATATTCCATGAAAATGATGTGATAAAATATGTCAAGATCAAGAAATAGAAAGTACCATATGGTTTTGTGGTCAACAATCATCACCCAAAACTCAGGACATTTAAAACCCTTGTTTGATCTCTTTCTCAAAGGAGTGGAAATAGGAATCAAGCAAGGAATAAGCTCTAAGAATAAATCCAATACATCAATAATATTTTATAATATAAATAAATGAGTTACAACAATATTAAATAATAATAGAAACATAGAATATGAAATAAAAAACATACCTCTCATGGAATTTAGTCCTGCCTCTGACTGCTCTAGTGTACACTCTGCTGCATAGATACATCCAACCACATTTTTCTCTTTCTTTAGGACCTGAACATCACTGTTGGAAAGTGGTTGAGATCAAAATACTTTTAACACATCATATATAACTCTAGTAACCTATTATTATCTCTCACATAAATAATTAATATGATTAGATTTACCACACTGGTGGCATGCCTTAGGTGATTCTATATAATCAGGTTTGAAGTTTCCCCCTTTCCTACATTGGTAACATGACACTATATTTAGCCTTGATATCTGTTGTACACTCCTACAACCACCTCAAAAATGTTCATCTAACTTCCTCTTCTAGCTAGAATAAAAACTTTGGCTACCTCCTACTATCACTGATACTTTCAAGAGTATTATCTTCCTAGTTGTATCCTCCTCATCCATAGATACCTGCCTATAATATTCATGAAGGTGGGTAGGAATATAAGAATCAACATAGACTGAATATCATGACTCAAACCCATTTCAAACATTTGTTCCTTGATATAGACATTAGAAACAAGATCTGTAAATAAGTTCATTAACACAGCAAACTGAGTAACATACGCCATGTTAGAATGATATCCCGGCTCCATAGTAACAAAATATCATGCCTTCACTACTCTTAGTGTATCAGGATAAATTTTTTTATTAAAGGATTTATCAAAAGTAGTCTAGTTGAGATATTCATGCAATTTGGATATCACAATAGATCCTAACCACTTTATTCCCAATACATAAAGCATATAAGTAGAGAAACCAACCTTGGATACAGTGTTAACAAAGTAAGAAACTTCTAAATAAT